>WITN01000769.1:0-40599 GCA_015025155.1 Lactarius quietus | reverse complement strand
AGCTTATATACTCAAATACATGGTCTGTGCGTTCTTTAGGGGAGGCCCAACTCTGATCCATGGGTGGCGCTCATGGAATACTCTAGAAGGACTCTAAAGATAGCATGGAATGTCCTGGAAGGTTTCTAAGAATATTACCCAATGGCATTAATCCCTGTTAAGCTCCGCTTATCAGGTGGTTTGTGAAACATGCCAGAAGGGTTCCAAATATATCGTCCAATAACAAGTCTCTGATAAGCTCTACTTTCAAGCAACTTACTCAGTCATCCTTTGCTTGCTAAGTCCCAGTTTCAGGACCAGTCCTTTCTTGAACAGGAAGGTGAGGATTACCCAATCCTTTCATGTGTGTTGTCTTGGCTAGTTCTTTTTTTTTTTTGAATCAATTTATATCCTGGAGCAGTAAACTAGTACAAAGCCGGCTGTAATCTACTGTGCTACTACCCAATCTGTGCATAAAACTCCCACAGCTTGGACAAACCCATGATACTGGCACTCCACCACCCAAGGGACCCCAACCTCAGCAAAACTTACTTACTCCATTCGGATAGCCTGCAGTGACTCAACTCAGGCACTGTGATTGGGATAGCATAAAGGGGGGGCACTCCCAAGGACCAGCTGTGATGGAAGGAGAATGGGGGAGACAGAAGAGGATTGACAAAGATAGACACAATAAAGTAAAGTGATAGTGTGGGTACTGCTTCATCTGCACCCACTGAAGGGTGACAGTTCCACAGCACCAAGGATAGATGGGGGGACCCTCCCAGAGGAGCCCAAGTAGGGCCTATGGCTAAGTGTGTTCAGGTCTACGTGGCAGAATGAAAGACGACCGTGCAGCAAAGGGGTAAGCATGAGGGGATGACACCCCAAAAGAAGGATGGCCTCTTCAATAAGAGGCGGAGAAGGTAGTCATGTGGGGCTAAGAAGCCCCTGTGATAAGGGAAAGAGGGTCACAAGGACACCTCAAGGGATAGGTGTGGAGGGAAAAAGAAGGCCGCATGCTAGATGGCAATCAAGAACCCAGGGGGGAGGCACGGAGGACAGCGTGCCAGGGAAAAGGGGGGACGAAAAGGAGAGGGGGTGGGAAGGGAAGGGGTGAGACGGCCTGCAGGACCAGTTGAAGGCTCCCACACCAGAAAGCTCCCACTCCATGAGACGAATACTGCCGAGTTTTTCCCAGTTCCACGGTCAAAGGGGACGCAGGAGGCGGAGTCAGCATACTGAATGGGGCACCACTCCCGAGAAGCTCTCAGTCCCAACTGTCCATAGTCAACCCAAAATGACCGCAGGGTCCAGTTACTGAATCATCAGAGAGTAGGTGCCTGCCAGGCAGATGCCTGCTAGGGCCCATTGAACAGAAACACCCCGCACCAACCCTGGTACAAGGGATGTCAAACTTGTCCAGAAGGGGGAAGATGGGACAGCTGCCAAAGCAGCCCAGAGAGGGGTAGCACATATGCTGGTAGCATAAGGGAGGGGATGGCGGTCCTGCCCATGAAGGGGGAAAGGCAGGGATAATGTTATGTCCCGGGTCATAGCAAGTATCTGGCCTAACCCATAAGCGATGGGACGTGATCTAGGGGACGCTTACTTATACTTGATGACTGACAGCTGTCGACTTACTCATTCTTACGATGTGGATTACTGATACTGTTACTGTACGATGACTGATGGTAGTAGTGGTTGTGGCATTAGTATTAGTGGACGATATCACGCGTTAGTAGTAGTGGCTGTATCGCTGACGAAGGCGTACAGTCCAGATAGGATATAAGGTGGCTGTCGACTGATGTAGTCGACAGCTTGACTCTCTTGTGTCATTATCGAAACTAGTCGGATTCCTCTCTATCCCGACTCTAGTCGTCACTCTCTTAGGGAGGCTCTTTCAGGGTCCTCAGACAAGTCACACCTTCGTGTGTTGACACGAGTCGCTAAGTCACGTTACTTGCCATCGCGGTGGAGGTCTAAGTCAGACCACAAACGTAACATTAGAGTCAAGCTCTCCTTACACGCCGTGGCGCCAATCACCACAAAAGATGGCTGGGACTTCCAACCCTTTGGCATCAATTCTAGGAAAGGGACGCTCCCGCAAGATACATCATCAATCGAATTCGTTGGAGGACAGTCCCAGACGACAGACGAAGCGGGCCATTAGAACACTTCAATACCGGCTACTACGCCGAAGCCGCTACAAGCCAGCGATTCCATCCTATCATCTTCCATCACGGAAGGTGTTGTTGGTTAGAACTCAGGTGGAACCGAACTCAAGAATATTTCGAAGCAGCCAGACCAGCCGGAGACGATCTAAACTGCAATATCCTACTATCAGAAGCGCGAGACGTCGAAGAACAAGGAAGAATCGACGGAGCTTCAGAAGAAGAAATACACGAGGAACCGATATCCCCAGAACTCCAACACCGAACACCCGCAAGTCGGACACGAGCCACACAAGTGAACGAGCACCAACGCCATCAATAGCCGAAGAACCAGAACACATTTACGTTCACGAGGAACCAGCAGTGGAAAATATCATCCAACAAACAGCTACGTTGCATATCCCAGATCCTATCCGCATGGCTACTCAAACCCTTATGGAGGAACCAACGCCACTAGTCATCGATGAACGAACGGGTCATGTCGTAGACATGAACCAGCAGATTTACAAGCCGCACGAAGGGCCATGGGGCCTGATGAACCGGACCAACCAGGAGGTTTCGATTTCGACTATGACGAACCACCTCCTCAACCATACGAGCAAATTAACAGAGGAGAAGGGTACAAGGATACCCATACAGACGACAAAATGACGCCCCACCACCACAAGGAGGAGGAGGGGGACCGCCACCACAAGGAGGAGGAGGAGGACCGCCACCAGCGGGAGGACAACCACAAGGAGGACCACCGCAGGGGGAAACACTACGGACAAATTCATAGGAAATCCTCCAAGCTCCTTCAATGGAGATCGCGCCAAAGTCGAAGGATTCATCCTTCAGTGGGAAGTCTATGCCGGAGTAAACGCCAGTCACGCGGCAATGAGAAACAAGTATCAAAAAGCTATGTTGTTTCTCACATACGTTCAAGGAGACCTGGTTAACGCCTGGGTCATGTCGGCTAGTCAATGGCTAGTTCGAGAAGTAACAAGAGGCGTCAGCCAATTCGACAATAGGCTGTGGAACAATATCCTACAAGCCTTTAGGAGGCAATTCGCCGACGTACTCAGCAAGGAACGTGCTCAAGCACAGCTCGACGCTGGAATACGGATGAAGGAGGGAGAATCGACGACTATATTGCGCTATTCGAACAATTAGTTCGATACGCAGGATACGACATTAACGCCGAACAAACCCTCAAGTACTTCATAAAAGGGTTACCAAGGACGTTGTACGAAGCCATGTACCAACATGACGACCCAAGAACATACGAAGAGTGGAGAGCATCGGCTCTCAGAAGACAACAGAAGTGGATCCATATGCAGACGGTGCGGGAAACCTTGACATGTTCAAGGGCTCTAACAGAAATCACGTGGGGCACTATCAAAATTGCTCGCCCCACTACCACACCCAGACGCAATGGACACATCCGCAGACCGAGTCAGGGGAAGACTCGCGGGGGCAGAAGACGTCCTCAACAATCCACGACCTCCATTCCCACCAAGGGGGGGTACCTCCAGCGACAAAGAGAGAACCGCGGAGTTCGCGACTTCAGTCAAGTACGGTGCTACAATTGTAACAAAATGGGGCACATCAGCCGAGACTGTCGCCAACCAAACAAGGAAGCGACCGCAACAGATTAGGAGCACAGAACAAAGGCCACAAACCGATGAAGACAAAGCCGAAGATTGGCTCAGGGGGTGGCTAGCGAAGGGGATGATGTGAAGGACCTCATCTTGCAGAAATTGATGGGGACGGATTTTTCAGACGCCTGAACCCAACGGCCTGGGTGAGGGTTTTCATTGTAACTCTGTGTATATTACGCGCTACCGATCTATGCGAGTTCCAGTTCATCTTGACACACGTTACAACACGGCCGACATAAAAGCATTAGTGGACTCGGGTGCCACTGACAATTTGTGAGCGCACGCTTTCTCGAAAAAATGGGAATAAAAACACGTCGCCTAGAAACCCCGAAATGGATATACAATATCGACGACTCAACAAACAAGGCAGGACTCATCACCCACTACGTGATCCTTCGCTTCCACGTAGGAGGGAATGAAAAAGAAATGCGATTCCTGGTCACCAATATAGGGAAAGAAGACGTCCTTCTTGGATACCCTTGGCTTGCGGCATACGAACCACGGTTCGACTGGAGAATGGGCACAATAAACCAAGCACACCTTCCTATTATCATCAAAACCGTCAGCCCAGGCAACCGACGAGATGTGCTTGCACACCTACTCACAAAGCAAAAAGAAGACATCGTCACTCAATTGGAAGGAACCGAGGTGGAAGGACGAAGAATAATCACTCCAGAAAGAATAGTCACTCCGAAGAAGTGACATTGGCAAAAAAGATGAAGTGCCTACCCTACTTCCGCAATACCAAGCGTTCAAAAAAGTCTTCGACGAAGAAGCATCGACAAGACTACCAGAGCGCAGACCTTGCGACCATGCCATTACTCTTCTCCCAAATGCACCAAAGCGATAACATGCAGAATTTACCCAATGACCCGGCACGAAGATGAAGCGTTGGACGCGTTCATAGATGAACATCTCAAAAAAGGGTATATCAGACCGTCGCAATCCCCCTACGCATCGTCCTTTTTCTTCATCAAAAAGAAAGATGGGAAACTACGACCAGTCCAAGATTACAGAGCAATCAATCGATGGACGATACGAAATCAGTACCCCTTCCTCTCATAACAGACCTCATGAGGGATCTTGGGGGGGCGGTGATGTTCTCAAAATTTGACGTCAGACAGGGCTACAATAACATTCGAATCAAGGCCGGCGATGAACATAAAGCGCCTTTAAAACGCGCCGAGGACTTTTCGAACCAACGGTCATGTATTTTGGACTTTGTAACTCACCGGCAACCTTCCAAGCTTTCATGAACGACATTTACAGACCAGTGATCGAAAAGTTTGTCCTCGAAGGAACGCACATTCGAATCTATATGGACGACATTGCTATCGCCACTAAAGACTGTGGTTCCTTCCAGAAAACCATGACGCTCACACCGCTGCAGTAACTGCCAGTCCTCAAGTCGCCATGGACCATGACCTCTACTTCAAACTGGCAAAATGCGCTTTCCATGTTCCTTCTATTGATTACCTGGGGGTAATCCTTGAAAAGGGGATGACACGTATGGATCCAGCAAAGGTGACAGGCGTTCGCGACTGGCCTGTACCAACAAAAGTCAGGGACGTACGCAGTTTTTTGGGTTTCTGTAACTTTTACCGCCCTTTTATCCGAGGTTTTGCCAATATCGCCCGACCACTGAATACGCTGACAAGAAAAGATGTAGATGGCACTGGGACGCAGACCAACAAAACGCGTTCCAAACACTTAAAAACCGCATCACGAGCAACCCGGTCCTCGCTCACCCAAACCCCGAAGTCCAATACGACCTAGAAGTAGATGCATCAGGGTTTGCTGTGGGGCAGTACTAACGCAAAAAGGTCGTGACGACAAAAAACATCCAGTGGCATTCTATTCAGCAACACTCAACGAAGCAGAACGCAATTACGACATATACAATCTCGAGCTGCTCGCTATCGTAAAAGCGCTGCGAAACTGGAGATACCTATTGGTGGGATCGCCACACAAGGTCAGAGTATTTTCGGATCACATGAACCTTCAGTACTGGCGAGACCCACAGAAGATCAGTCGAAGAGTAGCAAGAGAAGTGCTAGAACTAGAAGAATATGACATTGAGATACACCATCTCAAGGGAAGAGCTAATGGTCGAGCAGATGCGCTATCAAGGAGACCAGATTACGACACAGGAGAAAAAGACAACGACCAGATCACCGTTCTTCCGAACCATGTGTTCGTACGAGCAACTACCGAAAGCGTGTCGCCAACGATCAAACAACACGCAAAACAAATCGATTTGTGGGCTAGCCCTCACGAACTCAAAAAGATCGACGGTATATGGCTCAAGAATGGAAAGTCGTCGTCACGAGTCGCAAGAAGGATGATCTGAGAGAGATCATCAAACAACATCATGACACGCTGACAGCCGGTCACCCAGGAATAAGCAAAACATTCGAACTACTGGCTCGATACTACTGGTGGCCTCAAATGAAGAAAGATGTCACTGACTATGTAACAGGTTGCGCCGAATGTCAAAGACACAAAGTTAATACTCGGCCGACAAAAGCACCACTCGCTCCCATATACCCGCGACCAGAGGCCACTCCCTTTGAAGTCATCGCAGTAGACTTCATAACTAAGTTACCTCCATCAGAGGGTACGATTCAATACTTACCATCACGGACCATGATTGTTCGAAGGCATCAATATTCATTCCTTGCCAAGAATCGATGTCAGGCGAAGACACTGCAAAACTCTATGCCCAGAAAGTACTTCCACGATTCGGCCTACCTAGCAAGATTATCAGCGATCGAGATCCTCGCTTCGCAGCAAAATTCATGAAGGAATTGTGCCGAGTCCTCCAAATTCAGCAAAACATATCAACCGCTTATCACCCAAGAACGGATGGACAATCAGAACGTTCCAATCAGTGGCTGGAACAATACTTACGACTGTGGACTAACGAGAAACAGGACAATTGGGCCACGCAATGCCCCTCACAGAATTCGCCCACAACATGATAAGCAGCACCACAAACAAACTCCGTTCTTCACGCTGATGGGGTATCATCCTAGAGATAAATGGGCGCCAGGGACAATCAACCTGCCCAGCGTATTCACTAGGATAGAACAATTGAAAGAAGCTCGTCGGAGCACGCAGGAAAACATGATCAAGGCCCAGAAGTCATGGGTCAAGCACAAGGACACGCCCAGATACGCTCCAGGAGACCAAGTATGGTTAGATGGACGCAATCTACGAACCAATCAACCAACGCCCAAGCTTGCGCCCAGAAGACAGGGGCCTTTGAAGTTGTGCAGGTGATGTCCCCTGTGAATTACCGGCTCAAATTGCCTCCGCAGTGGAAGATCCATGACGTATTTCACACAGACCTGCTTACGCCTTACAAAGAAACACGCATGCACGGCGTAAACTACCTACGCCCACCACCTGAATTGGTTGAAGGCGTGGAAGAATACAGGTCGAAAAAGTCTTAGACTCCAAGAGGTCGGGCGAGGCGCAAACTCCAGTATCTCATCAAATGGAAGGGGTACGCGGACTCGGAAAACCAGTGGGTCCCGTGGGACGACGTCCACGCGGAGGAAGAGATAAGGAAGTTCGCACGATTAAACCCGAAGGCTGAAACTCACATAAAAGCAGCCTTGACAGGATCGTCCAAACCATCACCCACCAAACCTCTTCATAACATGACCAATGTGCCCCTCTCCATTATCTCCCTTGACGAGATCACCATCCCCCACATCAACACCCTCGACACCTACGACAACAACAATAATGTCGACGACCCCTTCTGCTCAGCTATGGCAGAAGTCCGAGCAGTCGCCGCGCAAGACAGAGACGAGCGAGAGCAACAAGAACGAGACCTCGCTGAAGCGCGGCGGCAATTCCCTACTCCAGCCAGTGGACGAGTGGAAGAAGATGAGAGAGGACTACTCCCTCTTGAAGGAGGTAATGACGTCATGGAGACAGGATCAGGTAGTGAAGAGGACGGCGCGGAGAGGAGGATGAGGATACAGCTATTGATGAGGGAAGCGTCCACCAGCCCTCCACTGCAAACACCTCCACCACAGCCGTCGACTATATCAGCAACGACGAGAGCGAAGACGAAGACGACGAGAGCGACGAGTCCTATCACGACGCTCGAGTCGTCTGTACACGGTGCGATAATCCCCCAAATTACTGCCACTGCACTCCCGCACCTGTACCTTTCCAAGTCCGCGTCATTACCAGCGAAGCCCACGATGACGCGGGCCGACCATCTCCAACTGCTGTTGTCTACGGACCAACGGCCGAACAAGGTTACGCGGAGCGCGGTCTCCCGTCATACGCAGAGGCACGAGACCCCTCGCCGATCAACGCGCGCGGAACGTATGGCACGAGGATCCCTCTCCGTGCCATATCGCCTACTCCCGGCGGATTCATCCTCAACAACGGGATGAATTGGGTACCAATGGTTATTGAACACGAAGGGCGTCGCGTCCCCGCTAAATACGTGCGGGTCAGGATGCTTGACAACCCGGAAGTGTTCGGGACCATGGGCAGGTATTCGCCGATATACCGTGCCGACATCCACGCAGAGCCCTGCCGAGATATGGGCCCGGCAGCTGAGTACAACCGAACAGAACTACAATACTTCCGCGCTGACTTCCGTGGAAAGCGACAGGTAGACGAGGCTCTTGCTAGGCTTGGGGATATATCCCTCCAAGCCGAAGTAAGACGCTACCGCGCGTCCATGGAGGTTGTTGCGGAACTCGAAGCAGCCATCAAGAAGCTCGAGGACGATATCTACGTCCACAGCGATCGAGCACGACACTCAGCGGCTAGGCTAGGACGCGCGCATGCCCTTAGGAGGGTTCGCGATGAACATGAGACAGATGTAGGACTAACGACCGTGACTAATTGGGTAGTTGAGCGTGGGCGCTCACCCTTGTAAAGGGGGTGATGTTATGATCTACCGTTTCGGACAAGTAAGCAGGATGACGAGTCGCTCCTGAAACTTACCCATGTACTATCGTGTTTCGTTTCGTTGGTTACTCATGACGTTTCGTTTGCTTACTGAGTCTCGTTTGCTTACTGAGCCTTCGTCTGTGTCTTACTCATTGATTACTATGTTGATTACTGATAGTTGTACTAAGCGGATTATTGATCGTAGTAGTAGTGGCGGTATTGCTGACGAAGGCATACCACCAGCGTTACTTATAAGGTGGCTGTCGACTGATGTGGTCGGCAGCTTTACTCTCTTGTGTCTTTCATCCAATCTAGTCGGGGTTCTCTCTCCCGCCTCTGTCATCGTTCCCTTAGGAAGGCTCTTTCAGGAGTCCTTGGACAAGTCACACCTTCATGTGTTGATACGCTTCGCTAAGTCACGTTACTCGCCATCGCGTGAAGGGTCTAAGTCAGACCACAAACGTAACACACAATGCCAGGTTGCCAAAGGTAACCTCGATGGTGTTGTCGACAACAGCTACTGTAGTTAAACAGCTTGACAATCATCGTCGTTCGCAATGAACGCAATGGTACCCATGTAGCAGGGCCCATAACCTGTTGCGCAGCAACTAGCGCAGCAAACAGTGTCATGGAGTCTCACCTTGTGAAGGTTTAGAGACTAATAGAGGTTTGTAGAGAGGAGTGCTCAAGTGTGCGTAGAGTGAACGACTTGTATTCTTAGAGGGGCTCTACTCCCCTCATTTATAGGAAAACCGGTCCCTATGGTCCACCCATGTCCGTTTGCGTAAAAGTGATGATGAAGTCTTCAATATCACTACATGTGATACTGATAAGACTTGCGCCCTCCATATTGGAGTTGCGCCCACTTTGTGCGTAACGGAGTACCCTAATATGGTAATCATATGTACGATACTACTGTAATGTCGTAACTGCTATAGATAAGATACGTATGTACTTATTACGTTTCAACAATCAGATCCATGGTTGAGGAACGCTTTGCGAACATCAGGAAAAACCTCCCGCGCTAGCGAGAGATAAGTGGAAAGTTTTTTATCACTAATCGAGATAACACAGCTAACGGGTTACTAAGTCGCGCTAAAGATCGATAACGACTAGCGATCAGCGCAAACGAAAATCAATTGCTAATTTGCTACGAAAAATGAAGAAAGGTATCTCGGCAACTAAACGGATTGATGTAGAAACTGTGGCATAACTCCAACACCGAAAAGGACTTCCCAACCGGGGTGTCCTGCCCAAAGCGCGGGAAAAGGTGAACGCTCGATAGGATGCTGTCCACAGGTACGACACTGGCGATGCGTCGTCCGTTCCGAGCTAACCGTGATACTTTGTATAGATTACTGTCCCTATCCGGAGTCGTAGGAATCGGCGAGAACCACTCGACATATGCGAGATGGGTGGGCACGGTAGCGTCCGAAGATGGGAAGACGAGGGGTATTATTTTGCTTGGAAGTTGGAATACAACTCGAACCTGAGCGACTCGCAAACCTGAGCAGTAGTTAGATACAATCGTGATTGCCACATAATGGGAACTTGCCTTTGTTCCTGTGAGCACCCTCTTGGGAGCCACTACCGCTCTGAACGATGACTGTATCGAAACGCGACGGTATTGGGCGCCCGCGTGTGTCTCTCTGCCCCGGCCGAGCATGAATGGTATCGATAACTTCGGAATCGCCTGTTGAGACAAATTTGATTTTGTGGTAGACGGGGACGGTCTGGAATGGTAGCAAGGTGTTTTTGGCCAGATCTTTTAATGCTGCTGTGGAGGCATCAGGGTGGTTGATCCGAGCAATGAAATCTGCGAGAGCATCCTGGAAATCCCATGCTCCGTACTTGTTGGCGATATCATTGAAAGAAACCGCCTTCAACGTTGGATTTAGCGCCATTTGGGTAGTGCGTGGGACTGGTACTGGGGGACCTTCTGGAGTCGAGACTTGGTTGCACGCCAGTTGCTGAGCCTGTTGTCGCCATGCGACGAACAATGCGTGTTGTTCGACCTTCTCGCGGCGCTCATTCCAGACAGTCATTTGAGGTTCTTCATCTTTTTTATTGGTTGCGCGGTATGCATACTTCGTGTAGTCCATATGAAGACGCTCGGTTTGCTCCGTGTTGTAATTATCAGTAGTTCCAAATAGGGTAATCGAAGATTGGTAATGCAACAGACTGTGGATTTTGGGGAAATGAAAATGGTCGCGCACACCGAGATCGACAAATACATCTTTGTTGTTGTGAAAGCGAGCCAGTGCATCCTCAAGCTGATTAAGAGTGTCGGATGTATGTGAGGGAAGCCGAGCGAGATATAGGAAGTCGAGGAGTGCACGCACAGACTTGATTAAACGCGCCGGGGATTCGCCAGTTGGGAGGGAAAGGTCGATAATAAGTCCCAGTAAGATCTTGCACATCTGCTTGTGTTCGAGGCCCGTGACTCGGGAAAGAATCGTGATGCCCTTGGCGAACGTTGTAATGTGGTGATTCGGAGGCATAGACTTGCAGCGTGCGTCAACGATTGTGGCACCAAAGACACTGGTCACCCATGCGATCAGGTGCTTCATGACGCCTTGAAGCATCTGGTGGAGAATATCCGGGGTGATCGAGATGAATATGTCGACGAGTGGAAGGGCCTCCCAGAAAGGATGGAAGACTGGCTTGAGGTCAGCCTTGCGACAAGCCGAGTGGAACGCGCGGACGTCGCCTTCTGCCAGGCGAAATGTTGCCAAGACCTCGTCATAATCGTGACGAGGTGACCTGAAATAATTGCCAAGTTCTTCTGGAGGCACAATACACTTTGGGCACCGTCCTTGGTATGTGCAAGTGACCAGGGCTTGCTCGGGATAGTCACCAACAAATGCTGCCAAGATTGGATGGCAGCAGCGCCAGATCCCGTCGCCGCTCAGCATCGTGACACCAGATCCCATCGCCACTCAGCATCGCGACACCAGTTTCGCCGCACGCTGTGATCGGGGCCAGGATCTTCCGCATACAGCAATGGTATACATTGCCCAGAGCACGTCGTTGAGCGGCCTTGTTGCCCATTTCTTCAAGGCGCAAGGTCGGAATGTAGGCCACGAGCATTTGAGCTCGACGGGTTGGCTTGCGACGGATAGCCTTCGGTATGTTACCAATGGTGAGATAGACAGGGTATGCCATTTTGCCACGGAATAGAGTAAGTTGCGTTTTGTTGGATGAGATGATGACCGGGACTACCGTGGCGCCTGGTCGTCGCCCTTCCAGGGATGTCTACACATCCATAATAAGCTCCTGGGTTTGTCCGATAAACGATAACGCACCTGTACTGCTGTTACGCTCAGACCCTGCTCAAGCTGCCAAGACACAGAGACAGCGCAAGTGTCTGCATGAACACTGGAAGAATTGCCATGATTATCCAGAGGAGCATACCTGGGAGTCACGTGCAGAAGAAGACATCGAAGAAGAAGAAGCCGTACGCGCACTCGTAGCGGCAGAAGACGATAGCTACCTCGCTTATGACGAGGCGTGCAGAGTTCGCCAGCTCGTGAGTAATCTGATAACTCGCGGAAGTACACCAGATGCTGGCAAGAGGATCACTACAGGACGGTTGAGGGTCACGTGATATGATCATGTGATGACCCCCGGGTCACGGGATCTGACCTAAGCAATAAGTCAGGGGGGCGCGCAAGGATGGAATTGTCCCAGGTCACAGTACGTATCTGGCCTAACTAATAACTCAAGGGACGTTGGAAGAAGCCATGGAATTGGCGGAAGACAGTTGTGTCCTAAAGACGACCAACGACGACAAATAGCGATTGTGTGGTGTAAGACCAGCGACCTGAGGCTGCCGATATCAGTGGGCCGTGGTTGCCGTTGGGACGCACTCCAGCGGGCCGGGTTTGATCCCCTTTCGGGTATGTGTTCAAGATGGATTAGTCCAAGGAGCGCCTGTGTTAGCGCCGAGCCATTGCTTATTGATGCATTATTATTGGCTGACTATTACTGATTACTTAGTGTCGCTTAGTCGCGCACTTACTCATGCTTTGTGATGCTTTGACATTCACTTACTCATTCGTTTACTGATGTGATTAGACATTCGCTTATTGATGTGTGAGTCATCCTTTGTGATCTTACTCATACTATATGTGTCGGCTTCATATCTTGATGGACACTTACTATAAATACTATACAAGTTGCGCTATGGTTCGCTAGCTTAGTTGTCTTGAAACCCACCTGTACTATTCTCAGGGAATTCAGACAGTCTTATAGCAGAGTCATTATTCTTTGTGACTATCTTGTTGCCAACTTAAGTGTTAGGCGTTGCCACCTTGAAACGAACATCAAGCTAGGCGGTATTGAGGGGACCTTATTGGTTATTCGCCCTTTACAAGTCTTTCAAGTCGTTCCTGAGTTCAGAAGCCGTGCGCTTTGCTCAGAGTTGAAGCAAGGAAGACCCATCGGATCCAAGTCGGATCAACGTTCAGTGGGAACGTAACAACTGCCCACCACCAATTACCGGTGTGCATCTCACTGTACACACGATTTGATCGCTCGTTATCTGCGTAGTGGCGCTCCGGTGTGAAAACCAGATCATGCGTGAACTCTGGGTCACCAAAAAGACACCTAACAGATTGTAAAATATCACGGAAATAAAAATGGAGGGTTTCGCCTGCCACAATGAGTTCGTGGCATTGGAATGGAGGCCGGCCTGCCAACTTGTGATTGATGATTTCATTTAGTTCCTTGGGGGTGCGATAAGACAAACCGAGGCGGTCGACAACCTTCCAATTGAGTTAGTCTTGTACTAAGCGATAACATATCGATAAATTGCTGCAACCCTTACCTCGGGTATCGCAAGCAAATCAGCAAGGGCTGATGATGTTGGCCCACACGTTTTGGCCCAACATGCGATCTCCCAGTCGTGCTGGGAGAAAAACGGAGCCCATATTGATGAATGGAGAGCCTCTTGACTGGTGTGATATACGTGGGATCCTTCACGCTCACCAGGGATGGGTGCACCAGGCTCACCACGCGAAAATGTTTCGACGACCACGGGTGAGGCTCCACCCGAATTGCCAGGCTCGAAATGAAGACTTGGTGGAGACACAGGGTCATCAGACCCTGATCCCGTCGATCGAGCGTGATCCGATTGTCTGGAATCCCGCTGCTCAGGGTTGATGGCGGCAGAAGAGTCGATGTCTTCCATGAGGGCTTCGAGGATATCTGCATCAATAATGTCGTCTGGATCTACGCAACCTTCTTCAGGTGTCAAGTCAGCGGTGTCTTCATCATTGGCCCTGGCGGTGTCTTGAGAAGGGGCCAGCTCGTCATCATGCTCCATTGCCTCTGCAGGGTCAGTATGGGTGTCGGCAGCATCAGTAGCGTCTGAAATATCCACACATTAGCCAGTCAACATGCTCAGGCTGAATACATTACCATTTCGTGTTGCAGGGTACGTGACGTGGGGCTGTGATGTCGCATTTTGGTTCGAGGGTAGACTAGAGCCTTGCAAGGCACGGCAATTTGAACGGTGAGATCTGTGAATATGTTGGGAAAGGCCGTGTGGTGTGAAGTCCCAATTGCAGCCAGCACAAGGGATTTGGGGTCGTCTCATACTAGTGGAGTTGTCTTGATGGGGTGAAGGAAAGATGGTGTATCACCACGAGCGGGATCCTTGACGCTTTTAGTTAGAGCCATGAGTTTCTGAGAATATAAAGACGACGTACCATGATGTTCAATACCCATTCCAATTCCTGCCCATACTCCCTATATTTGCGCCTTAGATCTTCGCAACTTCTTACCTTACCTTTTGAGCTCGGTTGATGGCCCCTCGAACCCGCAGTACCCATGTCGGAGGGCAAACCAGTCACGCACGCTCTCTAGCAAACGAGAATCTTGCTCCATTCCAAGGTCCACGTAACATGGCAAGTAACACGGGTACATCTATCCCAGGCGGTGGTGCTGGCTCCAACCGTAACCCCACACCTATGAGCACCCCTCCATCCGGTAAGTCTAAACCTTAGAGAAGTATGAGTGGTGGTTCATTAGCACTAGTTGTTACGTTCGAGGTCTGACTTAGACCTAATCACGCGATGGCAGATAACGTGACTTAGCGGCGCGAATCAACACACGAAGGTGTGACTTGTCTTGAGGACTCTTGAAAGAGCCTCCCTAAGAGAGCCTTGCGACTTTGAGACCGAGATGGATGAGAACCCGGCTAGATTCGAATAGAGTACAAGACAGTCAAGCTGCCGACTACATCAGTCGACAGCTACCTTATAACCAATTCCTGACTGTACGCCTTCGTCAGCGATACAGCCACTACTACTACTGCTGAGTGATCGTCCACTAATCCTACTACTACTGCTGAGTGATCGTCCACTAATCCTATGTCATCGTACAGTAATCATCAGTCATCAAACCGTAATAGTATCAGTAATCCACATAGTAAGAATGAGTAAGTCCACGACAATCGGTCAGAGAAGGATCGTAATCACCCCGAGTCACGTCCCATCGCTTATGGGTTAGGTCAGCTACGTGGTATGACCTGGGACGTAACATCACCCCCTTTACAAGGGTGAGCGCCCACGCTCCACAACCCAACTAGTTACCGTGGTAAGGCCGACGTCTGTCTCGTGTTCATCGCGCACCCGTCGGAGAGCATGTGCTCGTCCAAGTCGTCGTGATGCGTGCATAGCCCTGTCGATGTGCACGAACACGTCGTCTTCCAGCTTCTTGATCGCCTGCTCGAGCTCGGCGATGACCTCCATGGACGCGCGGTAACGTCTCACCTCAGCCTGGAGGGATATGTCTCCCAACCTGGCGAGGGCCTCGTCCACCTGTCGCCGTCCACGGAAGTCAGTGCGGAAATACCCGAGCTCTTCACGGGTGTACTCAGCTGCGACGCCCATATCTCGACACGGTTCCGCGTGAATGTCAGCTCGATAAACTGGGAATCCTCTTCCCATCGTCCCGAACACTTCGGGATTGTCGAGCATGCGCACTCGCACGTACTTGGCGGGGATCCTTCGACCTTCGTGCTCGATCACCATAGGTACCCAATTCATCCCATTGTTGAGGATGAATCCGCCGGGAGTAGGCGATAGGGCACGGATAGGGAGCCGCGTCGTATTCGTTCGGCGCGTAGCGAAGGGCGATGGATCGCGGTCATCGGTGTACGGGGGTAGACCGCGCGCATCGTATCCCTGTTGCGCCGCTGCTCCGTAGATAACAGCAATTGCAGGTGGTCGGCTCGTGTCATCTTCGGCTTCTTCGGTAGTGTCATAGGCGCGGAGAGGTACAGGCACGGGAGCGCAGTGGCAGTAGTTGGGGGGGTTGTCGCATTGGACGCAGACGACTCTGGCAGCGTGGTAGGATTCGTCTGAGCTGTCGTCCTCATCTTCACTGTCGGTAGCATCGACGGCGGTGGTGGCCAGCGAAGTGCTGGAGGGTTGTCCGCTGCCGGCGAGAGTGGTAGCGAGGGAGGTTGCGGACTGGTTGAAACTTGCCTCGTTAGTAATGCGATCCTCATCCTCCTCTCCGCTGCCGTCCTCTTCACTATCTGATCCATCCTCCATGACTTCATCACCTCCTTCAATAGGCCGTGCTCCCGCCTCATCTTCCTCCACTCTTCCGCTTGCGGGAGTGGGGAATCTCTGGCGAGCCTCGGTGTTACGTGCGAGCTGCACGTGAGCCTGACTTAGGCAACGTGAGGTGAACGCGGTGACTTAGCAACTTGTCGACTCTAGCACGAAGGCAGAGGATCGTCTCAACGCGCGAAGGCGGAGTCTTGCTTTAGATGACAACGCGGCCCGACTGGGCGATGAGAGAGAGAGGAAAGGAGCCTTTCTGGATTCGATATGAGAAGTGTACAAGAAATCCAAGCTATCGACTACAACAGTCGATAGCTTCCTTATAAACTATCCGCGCGATCCACCTTCGTCAGCGAGACCGCCACTACTACTAATCTGCTGGTAATCGTCCACTAAGCCACTGCTGCTAGGTAATCGTCCACTAAGCCAAACGCCACAACTACTACTACTCTGAGTAATCGTACAGCAATCTTCAGTCATCGTATCGTACTAGTATCAGTAATCCACATAGTAAACCATGTAAGCCGAGCCACAACATCATGCGATCACATGCCTATACGTCCCATGACTTATGGGTTAGGTCAGATACATACCATGACCCGGGACGTTACACTCGGCGAGGTCTCGAGCGGCTTGATCTTGTTCTGCTGTGGCCCTAACATGCTCGACAGCGGAGCAGAAGGGGTCATCGATGTTGTTGTTGCCGTCGTAGGTGTTGAGTGTGTCGACATAGGGGATGGCGACCTCGTCAATGGTGATAACGGTGAGTGGGACATGGGACATTGTATGAGAGGGTAAGAAGGATGATGGGATAGTCGGTGCTGTCGAAGCTGCTTTTATGTGAGTTTCAGCTTTCAGGTTCAAGCGTGCGAACTTCCTTATCTCTTCTTCCGCATGGACATCGTTCCATGGTACCCATTGATTTTCAGAGTCCGCGTATCCTTTCCACTTGATGAGGTAGTGGAGTTTACGCCCTCGGCCTGATCTTTTCGAGGCTATTACCTTTTCAACTTCGTATTCTTCTACGCCGTCGACCAATTCCGGTGGTGGGCGTAGATAGTTTACGCCATGCATACGTGTTTCTTTGTAAGGGGTGAGTAAGTCTGTGTGAAACACGTCATGTATCTTCCATTGCGGAGGTAACTTGAGCCGATAATTCACAGGGGACATCACCTGGACTACTTCGAATGGCCCCTGTCTTCTGGGCGCAAGTTTGGCGGTTGGTTGATGGGTTCGAAGATTGCGCCCATCTAGCCAAACTTGGTCACCTGTTACGTACTTGGAGGTGTCTTTGCTTTTGACCCATGACTTTTGCGCCTTTATCATGTTTTCCTGAGCGCTCCGACGGGCTTCTGTTAATTGTTCTAGCCTGTCGGACACGCTAGGTAAACTGATTGTCCCTGGCGCCCATTTATCTCTAGGGTGGTACCCCATCAGCGTGAAAAACGGGGTCTGTTTTGTGGTACTGCTTATCGCATTATTATGAGCGAATTCCGCTAAAGGCAACTGCGCAGCCCAGTTGTCTTGATTTGCATTGGCCCATAGCCTGAGATACTGTTCAAGCCATTGATTGGTCCGTTCTGACTGTCTGTCTGTTCTCGGGTGGTAGGCGGTCGATATATTCTGCTCGATCTTGAGGATTCTGCAGAGCTCTTTTTTTTTTTTTTTTTTTTTGAATCAATTTATATCCCGGAGCAGTACATAATACAAAGCCGGTCACGCGACATGATGTCGGTATTTAGGATAATTGACGGTTCGGAGCTGGCCTAATTTAATAGGCGATAAGGTATAGTATGGCACCCACCCAGTGGAAGCGTAAAGTAAGACAATAAAGTCGAGAACGGAGATTAGACATGCAAAATAGATAAAGGAAAGCATGACGAGAAAAGATTGCAAAGTGAACCTCGAAAACTTACCCAGCAAAGGGATGTGGTTTGAGTGGTTCGTGGTCGGGACCATTAACCCGGGTCAGGTGGGACGGAGGTTGTAAGGCGCGAGGTGAAGAAGTCATGAAAGACCGCCTCTTCCCCAGTGGCTGGACCTACAGGTCTCAGGTCTGATGGTGCGCGTGCAGTCAAAGGGTCGTCCGCGGACAGGACAGTTCTTTGTTGTCGCATGCGTGTGGAGGAAACATTGTGTGCTTCTTCGTTTGGTTTAAATGCCGCACGGGAAATGTGGAGGAAGTCGTAAAACATCCCACACATGGCGGCGTCTGTGCCCATAAGGTCTTGTGGGGAGAAACTGTCCCAACGCACATGTCCCGCAGCGGTGGTTCTCGCTTCCTCAAACCGAGGGCAGTCATAGACGAGGTGGAACCATGAGCGGTCTGGAAACCCGCATTCACAGTATAATTCGTCTGGTGGTATATCTGGTCGGAACCGTTTAGTATAGTCCGACGTAAAGGCGTGGCCCACTGCGAGTCGAAGTGCGGTGGACGTGGTATGTCTAGAGACATCGACGGTGGCTTTGTCGATGCCGAGCCAGAGAGGGTGGTTTTTCCCATCCGGGGGTCGCGTGAGGGCGTATTCCCGAGCGAATGAGGTGTGTTGGTCGGCTCTACGTTTTTCAAGCCATTCGGTCCTCCACAAATGGAAGGCCCGCTTCCGTGCAGCTGCTTTCTGGTGAGATGGGGAATGGACATTTGAAAGCAGGGCACGGGGGGTAATAGTGCACGCGCCAAGGGCAGCTGTGCGAGCTAAGGCCACCTGAGGCCGGGTCCTGACCGGGGGAGACCAAGTGAGCCATAATTTGACATCCCGATGCTGAGAAAAGAAGGAAGTCAACGCGTTGTGAAATATAAGTACTGTTTTCTGATGGATAAGAGTACGAATATTAGTGATAGTCTGTAGGGCAGACAGGTTCCCCGCCAGTAAGTAAATATGTGTGGGGGGTGCGTGAGTCCTATAGTATCGTTCCACCCATTCGGCCGCCTTAGCAAGCGCGAAAAGGTCTACGTCAAACTGGGTCACTTCCGTCCCCAAGCACCATTGCTGGACCCGGTTCTGGAGTTTCCCGCCTTCACCAAAGGTGGTGATAACTGCAGCTGCGCCGGCAACCAAAAGGTCGTCGAACCGATCTTTTTTAGAGATCGTAGCCGCAGTTTGGATAATGACCCTCTCCGCGTCCGAAGCAGACCACCCTGTGTAGAGGGTCGCCACGTCCGCCTTCCGGTCTTTAGAGGTGCAAAACCCCTTAAGTTTCACCGCACCCTCCCAGTTGGGAACCTCCCAGGGGGGTACTGCCGTGACATCAGCGCGAGGACCCTGTACAGGAATCCGGGCACCGAGTGCCTCCAAGGCTGTGGGGCGCAGGACTCTCTTCTTCGGCCCAGAGAGTTTGGGAACAGTCACCACCCCGCCATTGCTGACGTGTGGGCCGCCCGAAGACACCTCCCCCCAGTCAGGACCGAGGCGGCGCCTAAGCTGAGAGGTGGGGGGGACGCGGTACAACCTAAGGGCGGAAGTGTGCGTCAATTTTTCCAGGTAGAGTCTGGCAGGCAGCACCCGGGTCAGCTCGTGAAGAGCTTCCCTTGGCGCTGTCCGAAAGGCTCCAGAAATTACCTTTACGCCGTCGTTCATGACGGCCTGTACTTTTTTGATTAGCCCTACTTTGTTTCGGGCATTCATCCACAGTTGGCACCCATATGACAGTACCGGGAGGCAGACGGCGTTAAACACCAGTCGCCACTTGGCCATAGAGAGGCCCCGGTGTGTGTTCCCTAACACAGACAGAGCTTTGAGGCTCGCCCGCGCGCGGTTACACATGATATCGACGTGCTCGGTCCAAAGTAACCTGTGGTTCAAAAAGAACCCCAGGTACCGTACTAGAGCTTTCGCCTCGACCCAGTAAGTGTTCAGGGCTCCGGTACTTCCCCCGTGAGGGGTTCTCCGATCGCCTTTGGGGTGCTTACAGGGCCTCCTCGACTTAGAATGAGGTTGCGACTTGGGTTTGGGGTGGGGGCACACTAGCGGTAACGCCGGGCCCTTAGCCTCCCCGTCCAGAGGTCGCTGTTGTTCCTCCACTCCATGGATTCGGAGCTCCAGGCCGTTCGGCACGTCCTCACTGTCGAGGCGAGACTGCCTAGAGGGGCGGAAGAATATCAGTTCGGTTTTGTCCGGCTCGATAGCCAGACCGTTGCGACAAAGCCACTCATCGCAGATACTATACCCATTGCGGAGGGCGTCTTTGACCGTGTTCCAGTCTCGACCCTGCGCAGTGATCAAACCGTCATCGACATACATGGCAAAGGTGCAGCCAGGGGTGGCGCTCAACTTTGCCAAGAGCGGAGCAGTGTAGATGGCGGAGAGAATTGGAGAGACTGGGGAGCCCTGAGGCGTCCCTTTCGCCTGTTCCTGCTCATCCGATACCTTGCCGTTGAACGTGAGGTTAACTCGCCGTTCCGATAGGAATGACCTAACCCAGCGACATACTCCCGGGGAAAAACCCATAAGAGTCATGACATGAGCTAGGCAGTCCTTGTCAACGTTGTCGAAGAACCCCGAGATGTCGAAGAGGAGTGCAGCGCACTTCAATCGCATCCGTAGGGCCGTCTCGACATCATGGACCAAACTAAGGCCGGCATCAATGGTAGACGAGAACCGACGCGTGCCAAATTGGGTGGTGGGAAGGAGGTGATGTTTGTCGAGGTCAAACATTAATCGGCTCGACACTCCTTTCTCGATGAGCTTGCTCATAGTTTCGAGCAGGCTAATTGGGCGGTACGCCTTAGCAATGGCGTAGTCCGCCTTGTCTGGTTTGGGTATAACCACCACCAGGGCATGGCGCCAGAGGCGGGGGTGGTGACCAGTGGATAGGCATGCGCTAGCGAGCCAAGATAGGTGTTCGCCGATTACTGACCAAGCCGCTTTAAGCATGCCCCAACTGATACCTGAGGATCCCGGGGCAGAACGGTTCATTGTCTGGCACAACAGGGCAAACAACTCCTTAGCGGTAAAATCGGCGAATTCGCGCGGTGGTCTAGGAGGGGGGTCGTCGTGTTGGGCAAGACGAGGAGGTGAGTGCGCTTCAGGGAAGAACCGCGCAGAGAGTAGAGTGGCCATGGCCTCCGGTTCATTGGTGAGAGTTCCGTTCGCCTGTCGCAGGGGGTTAACCTCCGTCATACGGCGACCATGCCTCCATTTGGCAACGTCCCAGATATATCCTGACTCGACCGCGTCATCCGCCCAGGCCCGTTTAGCAATGAGGGCGGTGCGACGCATATGACGTCGAGCTTGAGTCCTTTCATCCGACTTGGGGGAGGTGGCCGACGTGTCCCGCAAGGCTTTCGCCGCGGCGTCGCACTCCTTATTCCACCAAGGACGGGATGAAGAGCCCCTAGCTTTCTTGTGCGTTAAGTGTTTTTCGCACGCGTCGTGTACCGCCAGCTGGAGGTTGACGGCAAAGTTGTCGATGTCGTCAATGGTATTAAGGGTGCGACAGGGGGGAAGGTGTTCAGCAATGGTGTGACGCCATTGTTTAGCCTCATTGTCACTGAGGTCAAATTTGAAGGTACGGAGGGTTTCGACCTTCGAAGTACGGTTGTGGCTCCTGGCGATCCAACACGAACGGATGCCCGCATGATCAGACCCTAAGGAGGCTTCCCAGTCCACTTGGGGGGGGCTAAGGGTATCGTTGAGGACCGCGGCAAAGTTGTGCCAGGTCAGGTCCAGTGTGGAGTCCCGTTGCCCGTCTTGCCCAAGGCGGGTGATGGTCCCAGGGGGGGTTTGCAACTCAAGCGTCTGTCGTGCCGCCCATTGTTCGAATAGGCGCACGTGTTTCGACGGAGACCAGCCCGCTGGAGACCAAGTGGGTGAATGGAGGTTGAAGTCCCCGAGGAGTATAGTAGGTATCGTGGGGTCGAGGTCCAAGGCCATAAGGGCCCGTAGACATGTATCGTCCTCCACATCGTGGTAAAAGTTTATGACTCGTAACGTACTACGATTGTCAGTAATGTCCGTAACGAGTATACAGTTGTGTTTGATAATGTCCCATCGCGAAGAAACAGTAACGTTTCGTCGTTGACGGGGCCGGGTAATATCATAAGTACGTACGTATGTGAGGACTTTAGCAGGTGCAGCGTCGGTAGTAAACGGGGAGAGACATTTCCAGTTGGGGTGAGACACCCCTCCCAAAATCGCTTCCCCCGTTCGCTTCCGGTCTGACCTTCGATTGCCCACAACCGAGAAAAATGGTTCCGAAATGAAAAGAAAATTGTCAGTAATGTTAGTTTCGAGGAGAGCGTGCATGGTAGCGTTCATCTTCCTCATGTTAGCGGCGAGAATATTGTGCTTACGCATCGTCCCCTTCTTTCATGATAGCGTCTTCAACTCCCTTAATAAAAGTACGGAGAATGTGTGTGTGTGTATGTTCGGAGAAGGGGCGGCCTCCTAGCAGCGGTACGTAGCTAAACGCCGCTCGAACTAAGAGTCCGAATCCCTCATCCGTGATTTGCTCAACAGTGATATTTGCGCGCTTGACGTGGCGAAGAATCATCCGGGCCCAAATCCAATCTGGCGGTGAGGTTAGTTTCCGGTTAGACTTGCACATTTTCTCCGCCAACATTCGGCATTGAGCAACAGCGCAGTTTTCGACTTCGTCCCCGGAGATGATTCCAGTGATGATGTGTCGAATATCGCTAATCGTGTCTTTGTCCGCTTCTGTCTTTGCAACGCTGCGAAGTACTTTTGAAACCGACCTACCCGAACCGTCTCCCCCCAATTGGATGTCGCAATCTTCAACAATTCCGACTTTGTTGATAATGTATTTCAGTCTGTTGAGATGGGCCAAGAGTTCTTCCGCAGTATCTGGTAGTACAAATCTGGAGAAGAAAATCGAGCCCGGTAATTTGTGGTAGAAATAGTTCAGCGGTGTGATTGCATCACCATTGCCATTACCCCCCCATTGCTCGTCTATGGCTCTGAAATATGCGGCGTGGTCGGATTTGTCAGCTTCGTCCGCTTCATCCGCAAGAGTCATCCTGGTGGCGCTATTCGTGAGAGGAAGGTCGCTCATGGCCGCAAATCGAACACGAAGATCTTCTGTAGCCCGTTCGCTAGTGTGTGCGAGGCCACCCCAGTTCTCGTCCCAGTCTGTGGCATCATCGTCAATCTTATCGTGGAGGAAAATATCCGGGTATTTCGCCAGTACATCCTCTTCGGAAATAAGGTCGATCGTGCTAAGGACTTGAATACCATCTGCTCGTCGTAACGCCTTGGCGTTTTGCGAGGCAGGTTTGACAGGAGGTAGAGGTTCGAATGATACAGCGGGTATGGCGCTGTAATTACCGTCAACGGCATCGTCCTCAGACGACCAGCCTGTGATGTTATCGGGAGTCATCTCGGCAAGCGTTGCAAAGTAGTTGCTCGAACCATCAACCCCTTGGTAGGGGGTGGGGTTCAAGGGAGGTTTTGGGGTGGAAACGTGACCCGCGGCGGTCGAAGTTTCACCTTTAGCCTCCGTTCTGCGTTGATTGCCGGTTTTCTTTTTCCCCTTCTTTCGTTTGGGAAGAGTAGATTCGGTCAAAGGTGTCTGTTCACGTTGCGTGGGCACATCTTCCGCAGAAGAGACCGGGATCGGTTCAGGTGCAGTAGGGTGTGTCGCAGCAGTTTGGGGCGTGGGTTCAAGAGGCGGTGATGAGAAGTTGCCTTTCTTAGGGCAGCTTCGAGACCGTGCGTGGTGTCCATTCTTGCCACATAGGATGCAGTGTGGGGGGCAATTGCAAGGGCCGTTGTGACCAGCTTTGCAGTGGTATGAGTGTTGGTCGGAATGGTGGGCCCCGCCGCAGCGGAAACACTTCACGGCGTTGGGGGGGAGTCGACAAAGCGGAGATCGCATGGTATGTCCCGTTAGGTGGCACCGCGAACATTGGTTGAAGTTTGGTTGTTCACCTGCAAAGACCACAGTGACGCGTCGTCCGAACATGTGAATAGGGGAGTTCATGATGGCCTTGGTGTGTGCACCGGAGGGGTCGAGGATGCATACTAGGACCGTGGCTGCCGGTTTCGATGTAACCATTGCCATACTTTGCCAGCGTGCATTGTGGATGAGTGTGATGTTTCGGAAGCTTGGATTGCGAACGACCTCCTTAGTAAGGAGAGTGTCATTCGGGATGGTCCCATCCGACAGTGACGTTGGGGTATTTCGCAGTTGGAGCCAAGCCCAACCCTGACCAGGGACAGCCTTGCCGCGTCCGCCGAGAGGGTGAGTGAGTCCATTCTGGAACTGCTGTATCTTCTCGAATGCGATTTGACCGGCAAATTTGTATATAAAATTACCGGTGGTCTCTTTGGAGGAGGCCCAATGACCGCTGACGAGAGGTGGCGCATGTGCACTGGCTGTCTCCAGCTGCTTTCGTGCGAGCATAACTATGGTTTCGCCCGACCGAGAACGGATACCCTCCTCCTCGACCGAATCGGTGAGGCCGCCATCACGTTGTATAGTGATATTGGTAAAAGTGGGTGTCGTCTGCGAGGTGCGAGCAGGGGGAGGAAGTGTGCGGGGCGGTCCCGAATTAAAACCCGACCGGGCGGGAGTAACTCGTTTCCGTCCTGCCGGAGTCCATGCTGCCTCCCGCCGCGGGGGAGGAACAGTTACGGGGGGAGACATCTGCATAGGCAGCTCTGGGAAGTCTACATCGAGACGATCCGAGGCCACCGCCGCAAGCTCATCCACCGTAGCTGTCTGTGGTGCAGCAGACTTTGGAATGATGGTAGGAGGTGAAACTGGTTCTGGGTTAGGAAGTTTTCGTTGCGCGGACACTGCAGCTTTCGCTGGCTGTTGTGTGCGACGCGGCAACAAAACCTGTGGGTGAGAGGGTGCCGCTGTCCGAGGGGGCGCGGCTGGTTTCGTGGCATGCTTCAAGGGAGGAGGGGGTCGGGGGTCTGTAGCGGGAGGGCGGTGTTTGCCAGTCTCGACCGCAACAAGGCGTGCCTCCAGCCCTTCGAACTTGTTGTTCATCGTTGTGATGCCCGCTAATATCTGGGCAAGGGGATCGTTAGCAGGTGGAGGGGGTTGGCACGTTACCTGGGTAGTAGGCTCTGTTTCCATAACATTCTCCGGATTGTGGATGGATGATTTCACACCCCTAAGCTCGTCGTCGAGCGGCGGCTCAGGGAGCACTGCCAAAGGGGGTTCTTCGTCTATTATGTCAACGCGTGGAGGTTCCTGTGAGTCTGGAACCAACACCACTGGGGCCGCTTTCTTCGGGATCTCCCCTTTAGGGAAGATAACATACCCGAAAGCGTCCGCCAGTTCAAGGAGTTTGAGGTCGCGCTCTGCCTTGGTACCGTGATGTAACGACCCTCGAAGGGAGTCCCACAGATCCGCCGAGCGTCGCGCTTTGATACTTTGGGCTTCTTCTTCCAACTCCGCGTTGATAGTGAGCATGCGTAGTCGGAGGGCAGTTTCGCGGTTGAAACCTTCGTCATTGAGTTTCTTGTCCGCTGCCTCTCTAACCATGGTCTGAAAGAGGGCTTCTGCCTGCTCTTCTAAGTCCTGGGCGTTGTTCGTGCGGACTCGCGTTCGAATTTCTTCCACGACTTCGAGGTGGATGTTGTGGCAACGCCGCTGGATCTCTGTACGGATAGCGTCGTGGTTTTCCCGAAAAATCTGTGAGTTAGTGGGGGCACGGATGTCCGTGGTGTCTTCCCCTCTGAGCGTGCGGACGAACACTTCGAGCCAGAGGCGTCGCCACTGTTCGACATCATCGCGTGTGCCATCTTCAAAACTGTTAATGATGCGATCGACCAAGTCCTCATTAAAGGACTGGCGTGCATCTTGATCTGACCACATGAGGTCCTCGTATCGCTTACGTAGCAGATCCCGAGCTTCCAAAACAGCTTGTTGCTTGTCTCCGTCAGAGGCATTCGCAACGGCTCGTTGGATCATATACTGTTGTATGTTTTCGCCTATTCCGGCGACCACTGTATCATAAATGTTGTGGACATGCATACCTTCAAACTCCGGACGGGTGTCACTGAGTCTAGCGAGTTGTTCACCCATCGCATGCATGAGTTGATTGTGAGTGTTTGGATGGCGTATACCTGGGGCCGTCCTAAAAGAATCGTTGATGTGGTTGAGACTCGATCGTCCCAATTGCCGGTAGTGGGGGGACCGCATAGCCCCTCGGAGAACCGCACCAATCACTGTGTGGGATAGGCGGAACCAGGAGGAATGCGTGAGCCCTCGAACATTGTGTGTATTATCGAACGATGCTAATCCTGCGTCAAGAGCGACAAGCACTACTTTTATCGCGCGGTTCAGGACATCGTTCTCGATAGGGAACGTGTTATCGGGTCGTAGTCGGAAACTTGGACCCGGGTAGTAGGCTGCGAAACCGAGCGCGGAATCGCTCAAAGTTTGTTTAAGCCGTTCAACCGAGGTCATCATTTCCCCGACTTCGGAATCATCTAGTAAAACGGTTAAAGTGTGAGTAGTGTTCTCTAGGGAGGTTTCCTCCAGAGGTGGGTAGCGAATATCATCAAGGAAATTAGAAATATTGCCCGGGTTACCCACCTCCCCCAACTCGTGTGGTCGGGGGGCAGGGGTACCCGGTTCGGAGATCACTTCAGTCTCCCATATCTCGTTGATCTTCGTATCAATCGGGGAGCCCAACGCGGAAGGCGCATAGGGGGTTACCGCGAAAAAGGCGTTTGCTGTATTGATGGAAAGTGGAGGGAGAGCGGTGCGATCACCCTGTTTAGGGGTAAGACTGCGGTCTCGGTTGGTCTCCAGGAAGTTTGCCGCAAACGTTCCCTCGGAAATGAGGGGTGCCGTTACAGGTGAGGCAGTCAGGGGTTGTTCGAAGTTAGCCGCAAACGTCCCATCGGAAATAACAGGGGGCGTGTCAGCAGCAATGTGATGGTCGGAAGTAGGGTTCGCTTGTAAAGGCGCCGTGGAAACGAGGCGAGCGGCAGGCAGACCCGGGGAGTGATTATTCGAGCATGGATTCCCCTCAAGAGCGGCGGCTTCATCAGCCAGTCGGTCGTAGGAGGAGTCGATGGAGGGGACAGGCATCAAGTCCGTCGCTTTCATAAATAGGGTAATATGGGACTTTTCGGCTTCTTCAGCACGGAAAATCATGCCCATATGGTCGTGGTCGTAAGAGTCTTGTCCAAGCAACGGGAGGTCAGGGCCTCCAGCGAAGGGACGGGTATTGAGTTCAGTCTCCTGTGAGTACAAGACGGGGGACTGGGTGGGGGGGTCGTTGGGAAAGGCAGCCACCACTGCCTCACCCCCCAAGTGGCCTTCGACCGGCACAATGTGCCCGACGTCGGGTGGGTAGAGAAATTCGGGAGCCCCCGAGGGGGTGCCCTGTCGTTCGGGATGCATGACCAGAGACGATGAGTAGAAGAACTGAGTGAATCAAGTGCGACTGTGTAAAGGAGATGGTGGTGGTAAGAGGTCAAGAAGGAATGATTCTGCAGAGCTCCCTCATGAACTTTGCGGCGAATCGAGGGTCTCGATCGCTAATAATTTTGCTTGGGAGTCCGAATCGGGGGAGAACCCTCTGAGCATATAGCATTGCCGTTTCTTCTCCTGTTATGGCTTCTCGACAAGGTACGAAGATCGATGCCTTGGAACAATCGTGATCTGTGATTGTTAGAATCGAGTCATACCCGTCTGATGGAGGTAGCTTTGTTATGAAGTCTACCGCGATTACTTCGAATGGATTTGCTCCTAGTCGCGGGTATATGGGTTCGAAAGGCGCCTTGGTGGGTCGAGTATTAACCTTGTGTCGTTGACACTCTGCGCATCCTTGTACATAGCTTTTGACGTCGTCCTTCATGTTGGGCCACCAGTAATGTCGGCTTAGCGATTCTTGTGTTTTTGCTATGCCTGGGTGTCCCGCGGTCAATGCATCGTGGTATGGTTTGATAACTTTCCTTAGTTCCTCGTCTTTGGTCGTAGTGACCACTACTCGTCCGTTCTTGAACCACACTCCTTCGATCTTTTTGAGTTCGTGGGGGCTAACCCACGCTGTGATTCGGTCTTCGTCTTGTGTAATAGGCTCTGACGAGATTCCTGTTATCGTCTGTATGAAGATTTGATTTGGTAAAACCGTGACGCGTTCGTTGTCTTTGTCTCCCGTGTCGTAGTCTGGCCTTCTTGACAACGCGTCGGCTCTACCATTCGCTCTTCCTTTGAGATGATGTATCTCAATGTCGTACTCTTCAAGTTCCAGGACTTCTCTTGCTACTCGTCGACTGATCTTCTGTGGGTCTCGCCAGTATTGTAGATTCATGTGGTCAGAGAATACTCTGACCTTGTGCGGTGACCCCACTAACAAGTACCTCCAATTTCGTAATGCTTTTACGATGGCGAGTAGCTCCAAGTTGTAGATGTCATAGTTCCGTTCGGCTTCATTGAGGGTAGCCGAATAGAAGGCTATTGGATGTCTCTTGCCGTCGGGTCCTCTCTGCATTAGTACTGCTCCCACAGCGAACCCTGATGCGTCTACTTCGAGATCGTATTGTCTGTATGGATCTGGATGAGCGAGAACCGGGTTGCTCGTTATTCGTGCTTTGAGCGTTTCGAAGGCGTTTTGGTGAGCTGGACCCCAATGCCATTCGACGTCTTTCCTTGTGAGTTCGTTCATTGGTTTGGCGATATTTGCGAATCCTTTAATAAAAGGACGGTAGAAATTGCAGAAACCCAAAAAACTGCGTACGTCCTTCACTTTTGATGGTACGGGCCACGTGCTGACGCCCGTAATTTTTGCTGGATCCATGTGTGTCATCCCCCTTTCAAGGATTACCCCCAGGTAATCGATAGACGGGACATGGAACGCGCATTTCGATAGTTTGAAGTAAAGGTCGTGGGCGTCTGCTACAGCCAGAATTGCCGATACTGCTTCAGTGTGCGCTGCATTTGTTCGGTGAAGAGAGCCACAATCGTTGGTGGCTACCGCGATGTCGTCCATGTATATCCGTATCTGGGTGCCTCTAGGTGCGAACGCGGCAATGACGGGTTGATATATCTCGTTCATGAACGCCTGAAAGGTCGCAGGTGAGTTACAAAGTCCGAAATACATAACCGTGGGTTCGAAAAGTCCTCTCCGTGTTTTGAATGCCGCTTTGTGTTCGTCCCCCTCCTTGATACGTATGTTGTTGTACCCCTGTCGAACGTCAAACTTTGAGAACATAACTGCGCCCCCCAGATCGCGCATAAGGTCTGTTATTAGTGGTAGCGGATATTGGTTTTTGACCGTCCACTTATTGATTGCGCGATAATCCTGGACTGGTCGAAGCTTCCCATCCTTTTTCTTGATGAAGAAGAAGGATGACGCGTAAGGGGATTGAGAGGGTCTGATGTACCCTTTTGCGAGGTGTTCATCTATGAAAGCATCCAGTGCTTCGTCTTCTGTTCTAGTCATCGGGTATAATCGGCATGCTATTGATGTTGGTGCGTTAGGTTGGAGTGTGATAGCATGGTCGCATGAACGCCGATTTGGTAGTCTTGTCGAGGCAACTTCATCGAATACCTTCTTGTAGGTTTCGTATTGTGGTGGCAATGTGGGCGTCTTTTCCTCTTTAGGTTTTGCCTCAATTGCCTGTTTGCCTGCGGGGACCATTATTCGTCGTCCCTTTGTTTCCTCATCTTCTAGTTTTTTGACAATGTGTTCCTTCGTTAGAAGGTGAGCTAGAACGTCTCTCCTGCTCGCTGCGTTGACTGTTTTGATTGTAACAGGAAGGTGGGCTTGGTTAATTGTCCCTTTCTTCCAGTTGAATTGGGGTTCGTAGGCTGCTAGCCAAGGATATCCGAATAGTATGTCTTCCTTGCCAATGTCAGTGACGAGGAACCTCATTTCCTTGCTATGTCCGTTGACATTGACTTGGAGGATGACGTAGCGGGTTATGTGTCCTGCCCTATTCGTTGTGTCGTCGATGTTGTAGATGCGTTTAGGTGTATCTAGCAGTCTTGTTTTGATTCCCATTCGTTGGAGAAAACTGTCGCTCACAAAATTGTCCGTGGCTCCTGAGTCCACTAGTGCTTTAACTTCGGCCGTGTTGTAACGCGTGTGTAGTTGAACTGGAATTCGCATAGATCGGTAGCGTAAAATGTACACAGAGTTACAACGAAGTGCCCTCACCCAGGCCGTCGGGTTTAGGCGTCTGAAAAACCCGTCCCCATCAACTTCTGTAGGACGAGGTCCTTTACATCGTCTCCTTCACCGGCCACTCCTCGTAGCCAATCTTCGGCTTTCTCTTCGTCAGTTTTTGACGATTCTCCTGTTCCTCGTATCTGTTGTTTGCGGTTCTGGCGTGGTTGGCGACAGTCTCGACTGATGTGCCCCATCTTCCCGCAATTATAGCAGCGAACTTGGCTAAAGTCCGTCCTATTGTTCCGTTGTCGTTGTATGAATCCTCCTCGTGGAGGAAAGGAGGTCGCGGAGTATTGAGGACTTCTTCAGCCCCTGCGAGCCTTCCTCTGACTCGATCCGCTGATGTATCCATTGCATCGGGGTGTGATAGTGGCGCGAGCAATTTGGCCAATGCTCCCGATTGGTTCTTGTTAGCGGATCCTTTAAACAGGTCTAGGTTTCCGCGTACCGTCTGCATGTGGATCCACTTTTGCTGTCTTTTGAGGGCTGACGCTCTCCAATCTTCGTATGTTCTTGGATCGTCGTGCTGATACATTGCTTCATAGAGCGTCCTTGGTAACCCTTTTATGAAGTACTTCAGGGTTTGCTCTGCGTTGATGTCGTAACCCGCGTAGCGGACAAGTTGTTCGAATAGAGTGATATAATCGTCTATTTTTCCTTCCTTCATTTTGATTCCCGCGTCCAGTTGAGCCTGAGCTCTTTCTTTGCTGAGTACATCAGCGAATTGTCGTCGGAATGCCTGCAGAACGTTGTTCCACAGTCTGTTGTCGAACTGGCTAACGCCTCGGGATACTTCTCGTATCAGCCATTGGTTTGCTGACATGACCCAGGCGTTAACCAGGTCACCCTGAATGTACGTGAGGAACAACATAGCTTTTTGGTACTTGTTCCTCATTGCCGTGTGGCTCGCGTTGACTCCTGCGTAGATCTCCCATTGAAGTATGAAACCTTCGACCTTTGATCTTTCCCCGGTGAATAGGTTCGGAGGGTTTCCTATAAATTTGTCGGTGGTATTACCGACTCCTTGAGGTGCTCCAGGAGGTCCTCCTCCTCCCATGGGTGGGGGTCCTCCTCCTCCCATGGGTGGGGGTCCTCCTCCTCCCATGGGTGGGGTCCTCCTCCTCCCATGGGTGGGGTCCTCCTCCTCCCATGGGTGGGGGTCCTCCTCCTCCCATGGGTGGGGGTCCTCCTCCACCCATTGGTGGGCCTCCTCCTCCTTGCATTGGCGGTCCTCCTGGTGGGTTTCCTCCTTGGTGTCTGTGAGCTCTTCCTATGTGTTCGAATGGTCTGGGCGGTGGTTCGTTGTAGTCAAAATCGAATCCGCCCGGCTGATCCGGTTCGTCCGGTCCCATGGCTCTCTGTGCTGCTTGCACGTCTTCGGGGTTCATTTGTACGACGTGCCCTGTTCTTTCATCGATAACTAGTGGCATAGGTTCTTCAACCTGTGTTTGTGTTGCCATTCTGATCGGATCAGGAATATGCAACGTAGCTGTTTGTGTGATGATGTCTTCTACCGCTGGCTCTTCTTCGTGGATGTAAACCACCTCTGGTTCGTTTCCTGTTAGCGGGGTTTGAGCCCTTTCACTGGTGTGACTGGTGTCTGTTCCTGCGGGTGCCCTGTGCTGAAGTTCTGGTGACAGAGGTTCAGGGATTTCTTCTGTTCCGTCAATTCTCCCTTGTTCTTCAATTTCTCGTGCTTCTGAGAGAAGAATATTGCAATTTAAGTCGTCTCCGGCTGGCCTAGCCGCTTCGAAGTATTCGTGTGTCCTGTTCCACCGAAGTTCCAACCAACAACACTTTCCGTGATGGAAAATGATTGGGTGAAAACGTTGGGCGGTCGCTGCTTCGGCGTAGTAGCCGGTATTGAAGTGTTCTAACTCTCCGGTGCGTCTGTCGTCAGGAATTGTCCGCCAACGGACCCTGTTGATTATGTATCTTGCTGGGGCGTCCCTTTCTCTTGAATTGACTCGAAAGGGTTGGAATTCCCAACCGTCTTTTGTTGTAATTGGCGCCACGGCGTGTAGGGAGAGCTTGACTGTAATGTTACGTTCGAGGTCTGACTTAGACCTAATCACGCGATGGCAGATAACGTGACTTAGCGGCGCGAATCAACACACGAAGGTGTGACTTGTCTTGAGGACTCTTGAAAGAGCCTCCCTAAGAGAGCCTTGCGACTTTGAGACCGAGATGGATGAGAACCCGGCTAGATTCGAATAGAGTACAAGACAGTCAAGCTGCCGACTACATCAGTCGACAGCTACCTTATAACCAATTCCTGACTGTACGCCTTCGTCAGCGATACAGCCACTACTACTACTGCTGAGTGATCGTCCACTAATCCTACTACTACTGCTGAGTGATCGTCCACTAATCCTATGTCATCGTACAGTAATCATCAGTCATCAAACCGTAATAGTATCAGTAATCCACATAGTAAGAATGAGTAAGTCCACGACAATCGGTCAGAGAAGGATCGTAATCACCCCGAGTCACGTCCCATCGCTTATGGGTTAGGTCAGCTACGTGGTATGACCTGGGACGTAACATTAGTACTCGAGAAACGCACCTTTGGATCCAGTGGCAGTGCGCCCATGGCCTCGGAAACAGAGGCAAGTGCATCATCTAAGAGGGCCCGAAAATATGGTAAGTGGATATCCAAATTCAGTAGGCATGGTGCTGACGTACCGAAAGGCCCTGTGCATGGATGCCCCATGCCTCTCAGGTTAGAAGACGAAAGCGAGCTTGCGACTGTGCCAGAGTCCAATAGCAAGGGCAAACGAATCCAACGCAGTAAGTGATTAGATTACAAATATTTGTTCGACAAACATATTACTAATTGTTTGTTTGACAAACAATGAAATTTTTCAGCTTCGTCGTATTATCCTGGTCGCAGTGATCACAACCACAACCTCGCCCAACTCGACCCCAACAACAATGGTTTCTACACTCCCCGGGTCGATGACCACAATGGCAGTTCGGACGGTGATTGGAACGATGACGAGCAAGAACTTCAGCTCGCCATCAAAAATCCTTCAAGGTTCTCCGAAGTTATGGCCAACGAGGTAAGTCTACATTGTTTTTAGGACCTCTAAACTGAGCTTATCTTTCACAGCGACCCAGCTGGATGTCTAGTGATGCGGACGTTTCCCCTTTGACTCCGCTGAGTCATGGAAACAATCTTGATAACGTTGACAGTTCTGCCATTCTCACTGACCGGGCTTCTGTGGTCTCCACCCCTAGGCCTGCCACGAATACGGTACCAATTGCTGTCTCAGCAACGACAGACGCTAACCTCCCTGGTGAGGTTTAATCTTTTGATCATCAACTAGTATGTGGCTACTTAATATTCGATGCAGGTGGGAACATTTCCCTAGCCGCACCGGACGACAACCCCACCAAGGGCAACACTTCAGCCGAGCCAGATGCCCAAGTCAACACGGACTTGGTTTTTCTGGAAGGCTCGGCGAAACTGATGCTGACCCACCAGCGCCCCATCATCCACGCCATCGTTCAAGATGCTATCGACCGTCTCCGTGTGTCTCTTTTGGTTCGTAACGCCTTTCCCAAGCCCGTCGTGGCTATTGCCTTCACGAAGGACGCACTTCGTCTTGCTGCTGAGCGGAGTGACAAACCTGGTGCAACGACTGTTCAAGCCTGACTCCAAGATGATGATGAATATGTCACTAAATTGGTTTCATTGGTAAGTGTCATTATACTGGAGATGACCTGACTAATGTTCAATGACAGCCCCGCGCTCGGATTTCCTTGATCCGTAGCGAAGTCAAAGACCGCATGAATGCCATATGTTTTGCTGCCATCCTCGGTATCGGGTCAGCCACAGAGGTTGCACACGTCATCGGCAAACAACTATCATGCTATACTTACACATTCCTGAGGGTGCCGCCGGTGAGTGCAAAGCCTCTGAAAGTACCATTACTGACATATTCCCAGAACTTTGGAGCTGGTGGACTGGTGAAACGTTCTCAGCCTTATCGGAACGAATGGATCGTTGCAGTGATCCGGGAGTTATATTTCACTGGCGGGTCAGCATCGTTTGCATCTCGTTTTGGTCATCTTTTCCCCGTCCATTTCGGCGACAATGGGCGGCCGAGTCGGGAGGTTCCTGTCCCAATGGTTGCGCTGGTAGCAACCGCGGTAAGTCTCATACTCTCATATCATTAATATTGTGCTAACTTTTGATCATAGCTGTACGCCACTCTCTACGAGTGGCGTACTGGCAAACAGCAAGCACATGAGTTCTCGGCGAATGCGTACATGGATGTGTACGCTGGTCATGTCAACACCCTCAGACACATCATGGAAAACCGGGAGGGCGCCTTTCATATTATGACGAGTGACATCCATACTCGAGCAAGGTGAGTACGCCGTCTACTCCCCTAATGTTTTTCACTGACCATGTGCTATACTAGCACAACTCCCGGTACTCCATCCGCGGCTGCTCCGATTGCTGAACTGGACCTCAACACCCTCGAAGAGTGAACACAAAATACGGGTTTCAACAAACCATTCGTCGCTAACTCAAAAGACCCACTGTGAGTTTGGAATCACAGTATACTCTTCGTTGTTGACGTGACTTGTAGTCAACAGTGTCGGATCGCCCCCTTTCAGCACCTTCAAAAAAAACCACAAAACCACAAAAACGTCACCGCATCGCGAGGTTTGGTGATTGACGTTTTTTTCACTCTCATCTTCTCCTTAGAAAGTATCTGTCTTGCTCGTGTTTGTTTGTACCACGCTGGCGTCCCAATCGATCAATAAAGAGCTGTTATTGTTTCGATAATGTGTGCAATCTCTGAGTAATATCAAGCAAAATTGTTGGTAGGTTCGCTCGGACTAACTCTCTTAGTGTTATTATCAAAAATCTATTGCTAGGTTAGTTTGTGGCACGCGAGGGAATGCTAATGTAAGTAATATCAAAAATCAGTGCTAATTTATCTTTTTTATCTCTCGCTAGCGCGGGAGGTTTTTCCTGATGAAAATGAAGGAGTTAGGGGAAATTTGGGACGACAAACCTGTTTGCCAATCGACTTCGCCCAATATTAACATTAACATTATTCGGAGGTACAGAACGACATGCGCATGTGGCTCGTGAGTGAAGCCAAAGGAGAGGAAAGATCTCTAGAATATCTTGGGCGACGATTGCTTGGGATCAACTTGGCAGCTATTACAACTTCTCTTGTGAGCCACCCACCCCTTCACAAGTCACTAATTGCGAGTATATGCAGTCGCTTACGAATATATTGTACCATCTTCTTTCCAACCCGGAATGCATTGAACCCCTCTGCCACGAGGTCGAGACTGCAGAGAAGAAGGCTGGACCAAGGCCGGGATGCACAAGATGCACAAGGTCGATAGCTTCTTACAGGAGACCCAGCGTCTCTCTAACCCAGTCCTCTGTCCGTCGGATTACCCTAGCCGAACTTCTATTACTGATGCACTACTTTCCTGTTTCTAGTGTCGCTAGCCTGTCTCGCATTACGTCCATTCACATTTTCCAATGGAGTCACTGTTCCTGCAGGTGCAGTACGATGATTGCTGTCTCGCCTGATGCTGTTCACAGGGATGGAGAAATCTATTCATCCCGAGAAATTTGATGGCTTCCGCTTTACGCAACTCTGTGAGCGTGATAGAGTTGCTGTGGCCGGGCAGCAAGCGACTTCTATCTCATCGGCGGAGTATTTCTCTTTTGGATGTGTTTGGTTTATCTTTGACTCAACTCATCGTAGTTACCCATATTCCTCTATCAGCCCTGGTCGCCTTTTCGCGGCCAACGAAATCAAGGCCTTTCTTGCACACATCCTTCAAGTTGTAGGTTTTGTAACGTACGATATCAAATTTGCGGAGGGAAAGCAAGCCCCACCAAGCCTTGCTGTTAATGCGATGCACATACCGAGAAAGGCGAATGTAATTCAGGAAGCGCCAAAGGTGAAATGTTATCGAGGGTCGTACTAGTATCTTTCAGTACTGCATGGTAGCCATGCTTCACTTTTACAGATCTGTCTATTTTGCTGCCATTACTTTGAAATGTGAAGGCCCAAGCGTTGCCAGTGCCTCACAGTACCCCATACTTTTCCCCATACTTTTCACGAGAAATTTGAAGTCTCTTGCTTCGCGAGCTCCATAAGTGGCCGCTCTTGTGGCCGCTGCGACAAGCGCTGCAATGCGTTCATCCATTACAGTATTACCTACGTGGTAAGAGACGATGCAAGTGCCTCATGGCACCTCGTACTTCGGGTCTTTCACATCTACCAAGCTTTGAGAGCAAGCCTTGAGAGAACCCATCGTTCGATTTGCGTTGTATAAATTGCAACTTGTCATCCGGCCCGGGAGGCCGAAGTTGCACACCCGGGCTCCACAAATAGCAAGACGATCATAGCAAGACGATCATTCTGTTCTCAACTTTGGCCGCCCTTATGGCACTGTCAGCGAACTTAAAACTGTACACGACTTAAACAGCCCTGCATCGTCGTTGCCAGAATTGTTCTTGCGACCACAAATGTCGTTGCTATCCTCATCCGTTAGCTTTACGTTGATTCGACGGAGGAACCTTCCAGTCAAGGAAGCAAGAAGCCTGAGCGAAGATTGACCAAATTTCTAGGTGTCAGCAAATATCTAGGAATTTATGATCGGGATTGATTCTTCCGTTCTTGAGCATAGTAAGATAATTTTGGTCATCCTGACACATTGCCAGCGAAGGCCTAGTAGAACGTGCGTTTCAACAATTTCAGATCACAATCTCGCGAATGGGCAAGGATCATCTTCGCAGGTGTCTTCTACTGTATTGCCAGTGCCCAAATCTTCAATCGACCATCCCCTCCTCTTTCCCATGTGGAGCGACTCGACGTTTGCATGAAACCTCCAGAGCCCAGATCCACCGCAGAAACCCGCGTAAAATTGCATCCAGTCGGCACTTGCATCAGCATACCGACTTCTGTTCACTATTCACGCTGATCATTGCCGTTCGGACGCTCTAAGCGGCCAAGGTGAGGCCGCGGACTGCTAGTTGACTGCTTCGGAATTTGGTAATCCACGTTCTACCGCCGCCACTTCCAAGTTGTTTACACCTGCTGTCTCGCTATCTTATACTGCTCTCCTCGCCTTGCTCAGCATGACCTTTCTGATGTCCATGGACTTCACATCTCCTAACATGATGGTGCGAAAGGCAACATCTACAAGAATATGACGTAATGTGAGTCGAACTGTGCATTGAATTGTGCTCGGTTACTCAGCTTCTTCGAAGTTTGACCGGCCCCCGGCCAAGCCCGGGTACTGGCAACAAAATTCTCAACTGTGCCAGCCAATTATAACCTACACAGATAAGCTAGTCAGCGGATGGAGGAGGATACAAATACATCCCCCGCAGTTGCTTCTCGTCTTTTTACAACCCACCGAGTTGACTCACCGAACTGAACCCATCTCGTGCGACAACATGTTTGATGACCCCGGCCTCCTTGTTGCATCGTTTTTCGTAGTCTGTCTATTTGCTAGTTGGTACAAGAGGGATCCTTTGGTCAGCCCTACACAACTTCGTTTTCCCCTTTCCACTGCTGATCGATTTGGATGGTTCTCAGCTCGATGCTATTCCTACCGTCGGATTCTCAGACCCGATTCTCTCTTATATCTCTGCTCTGCGTTTCAAACGCAATACCCTTCCCATCTTCAAATATGGATACGAGAAAGTAAATGCTTCTGTCTTGATAATATAGAAGTCCCCCCTGTTCCAAGCTGACCCCATGACTTGACTCTCAGACTCGATCAAGACTCGGTCTGTTCAAGGTTGCCACATTTCGGAGGTGGATTGTGCTAGCTTCGGGTCCTCAACTGATCGAAGATATCAAGAAAGCTCCAAATGATGTTCTGTCTATGACAGCACGAGCGAGGGATGTATGCATGTTGCCTAGCGCGCTTGATTCATATTCATATCGATCCTTCTAGCTTTTACAGCTCAAATATACACAAGACGTGTTAGATTGGGACGACGAGTATCACATGGAAGTAATACGGACGAAGTTGACACGGAACATAGCAGACACTTTCAAGGAGGTCAGGGAGGAACTCACCAGGTCTCTCGATACCTTTATCCCAATGCATGGTGATGGTGCGTGACAGTCCGTAGTCAAAACAGTGATTCCTTGAATTCATGTGGAACGCAGATTGGGTTAATGTTCCCGTGATACAAACGATTCAACGTGTCATTTGCGCGACCACGAATCGTGTGTTTGTGGGGACTCCACTGTGTGCGTGAAAACCCTCCTATCTCTCCAATTAATTAATATCGTCTATTGATCTTGTCTCACAGGCCGAGATATGGACTATCAGAATCTGAATTTGAGCTACACGATCAATATTGTAAAAGCCGCGACAACCCTCAGAATGTTCCCTAAACCTCTCAAGCCGTACGTTGCCACCTTCTGTCGTGAGTCTGTGTCACCAAATTAGAGTCAGGATTGTTGCACGCATGATATCAAAATTTCCATCGCAAATCCGACAGGAGGAAGAATTTATCAGGCCAATAGTTGAGGAACGCTTTGCGAAAATGGAGGAGTTTGGTGAAAATTGGGACGACAAACCGGTACGCTGACCCGCTTTGCCAGGTGCTCTATCATTCATGTGGAGGAACAGAATGACATGCTCATGTGGCTCATGAGTGAAGCCAAAGGAAGGGAAAGATCCCTTGAAGGCCTCGCACGGCGATTGCTCTCAATCAACTTTGCAGCTATTCATACAACCTCTCTTGTGAGTCACGCCGATTTCCTCATCAGCTACTAATTGCCAATATATGCAGTCGACTACGACTGCGTTGTACTATCTTCTTTCCAATCCGGAATATATTGAGCCTCTCCGCCGCGACGTCGAGACTGCGGTAGCAGAGGAAGGCTGGACCAAAGCCGCGATGGACAAGATGCACAAAATCGACAGCTTCTTACGGGAGTCCCAGCGTATCAGTGGTCCAGGCGTTTGTCTGTTAGGCTACCCTAGCCAAATCTTAGTTACTGACGGACTATTTCCTGTTTCCAGTGGGGACGGTCCGTATCGCATTACGTCCGTTCACATTTTCCAATGGAATCACTGTTCCTGCGGGTACGCTAGTCGCCACCCCGTCTACTGCTATCCACATGGATGGAGAAATCTATCCAAATCCCGAGAAATTTGACGGCTTCCGCTTTGCGAAGCTTCGTGAGCGTGAGGGAGCTGCTGGGACTGGGCAGCAAGCAGCTTCTACATCTGCGGAATACCTTACTTTTGGTTATGGGCGACATGCTTGGTGAGACTTTTCTTTCCCTTTTCGAGTTCTGCAGTCACTCATATTTTCCATCAGCCCTGGCCGCTTCTTCGCCGTCAATGAGGTCAAGGCGTTACTCGCACACATCATTGTAACCTATGATATCAAATTGGAAGCAGGAAAGCCGACCCCATGCACCCGCCTCGCATATACGCGGCGCATCCCGGATAAGGCGAACGTGATGTTCAGGAAACGCCAAAAGTGAAATTCTATTGAGGGCCGTATCCGGGTCTTATGGTAAATGGCAGGCTGCACTTTTCGCGTATGTATCTATCTTGTTTCCATGACTGTAATGTAAGGGGACTAGCCGTATGCCAGTACTCAATACGACTTTGTGCTTGTTCTCAACTTCCGGATTCGGTGGGGTGCCTATCCTTCGACTCGGATTTGAGTTTGTCAACGTCAACTTCCTCAGAATCTGAGACCAGTGCGACATGAGTTGACTTTGGCCAAAGTACTTACAAGTCGAGTGGATCATCGGGCACGACGTCCCATCAACTTGAGGCTTCGTGAGGGTGTAGAGTCTTGTGGCCAGACCACCGCCTGTGATCTGACTGATCACCTTCGTTTTCCGAATCGAACTTTCAAATCCGTAAACTTGGTGCCAGTGACAGATTCACCTTTGTATCATAACGGCACCTTGGGGCCGCCATTCACAGTGTGTAACGGCAGGCCCGACGGGAAAAGGCGACCTTGCGAAGACGTTTTCTTTTTATACTGTACTGGCATACGATCATTTTCTCAGGTGAATTGTCTCCATAGATTCAAATCAAGAAACGATTGTATGAGCTGGAAGCGACACTCGGTAATTTCCGTTGCATCTTATTGACGGTATGTTGGACAGTGTGAGATCGAAGTCGAACGGCAAGTGAAATCGGCGAAGCTGTTTGCGGAAATGTCA